>CM066032.1:956213634-956259776 GCA_033557465.1 Ichthyophis bannanicus
AATTATTATTTATTTGTAGAAGGGTCAATTAATCTCTGAAGAATGGGCCTCCTGGCAGAAAAAAACTCCATCGTCCCCCCCTGGCCTTTTGACACCTCATTAGCTTCAACTAAAGACTCATTTTTCTATGGCCTGGGATATCTTCTGGTCTGCTTTTCTTTGTGTCAGCAACCCCATAATACCTGCTGCCAGGTATCAATTCATGAGCAATATAATCAACAGTGACATCCATGGGCTCTGGGACAGAGGGTGAAGCAGACAGGTGTGCAGGTGTTGATGGCTCCTCTTCAATCCTCTCTGTTCCCCCCCCCTAAGGGTTAAGGACAAGGCAGAGGAAGCCTGAATCCTGGGAGATAAATGATACCTAACCCACCTCGAATGGACTGCGCAGGAACGACCCCGCCCCGCTACACTGCACCCCCCCCACAACTGTTGCGGGTTTTTTTTTTTTTTTGCGCAACGTCTGGATGATGGTTTGTGTTGTCCCAAAGGGCTTCAGAGCAGAGATGGCCCCACCTCCACCACCACGTCGAAACAAGAAGGCCCCCGTCGACACTCGTTCTTCAGGTACAGCCCCCTGGACCCCCCCCCCCCCCCCAGGAAACCTACTCAAGAGGGCCTTTTTTTCTTTTTTAAAACTAGATTTTATTGGGGCTGGTTTGATTGAAAGCCCCTATGGGTAAGTGGAAAGCCCCAAGGTTAAATTGACAAAACAGTAAATGGCCTCCTATAAGCAAATGGGTAAAAGGGGCAACATCGGGAACAGCAAGTGTGTATAAAAATGACCCGTAGCAGGGGAAATAAGGAAACAGATTGTTGAGGCTTTTAATGGAAGGGAGACTGACTTGGATTTTTAGTGGCATTTACGGGGAAAAACTTGAGTTTCACCGAACAAAAACCATGACTGGGTGGTAATTATACCGTTTATTACTTTTACTCAGGAAGGGATAGAGTTAGGGAGACAAGAAGGGTCGAGGAGGGAAGTGGTTTGGGGTGCTATAGGTATAAAAAATAATTATATTAAAAAGCTATATGAATTACAGGGCTTAAAAGGGAGGAGGAGGAGTCATCTGTGGCATTAAAACTAGAGGAAAAGAGAAATGAGGTTGGCACTTGGCCATGGATTATACCGAACCCCCACCTCACTACTCCACAGCGCCCGAGAAGAAGTGGATGAAAGACTTGTTCCACCTAATATGACACCGGACGTTTGCAGTAATGCAAGAATGCCAGGAACAGGGGATCGTCCAGATCCACTGAGAGATGTTGTTTGGCACATCCAGATGGTTGTCCGCCAGATGATTGTTTTGGCCCATCCCAACTGCCAGTTTTCCGTGTCCATCTAAAAAGTAAGGAGATCCATGGACTTCTCTCAAAGGGGCGGAAAACCTATTAATGGCAAACCTGGTAAACAGGAAATTCCCACATGTGAAGGAGGTTATACCTGGACCTTGGTGTGCCTTTAACGGCAATAGTGAAAGTGTTTCTGATGTTTTAGTTGGAGATTCATCAGTTATCAACAAGATGGTTATGGTTCAAGTATTGCGACAAGAACTGAATAAAGATCCATTCAATAGCTAAGGGTCTGAGTGACTTTAGTGAAAAACGAACTTTGCCAAAATGGGCCAATACCTCTAAGGAGGCATTCGTGGGATCAGAAGAGCTGAGGAATGTAGAAAAAACAGTGGGGCAAAACCTGAAAAGGGATATTTTATGTGGGTAAATCAAGGGTAAAAAGGAGAACGCTATGGTTCGTGTTGAAAGAAGGACCTGTAGTAGCTGAAAAAAAAGGGGAAGAAAAAAGGAGGCGCCGGGCTTCTATGAAATCCAAGAGATCAGTAGAGAGAGGAAGAACAGGCATCTATATTTGGAAAAAACTTAGAAGACAAGCTAGCAAAAGTAGTAAGGAAAGAATAGCTATAGCAAGAAGAACTACTTTCAATGCAATAAAATGGGAAGATAAAGGACATGTTTTGCAGATCTATGTTTAGTGACGAGGAGGAAGGGCAAAAGTCGGCGTATTGTCAGGACTCAAGGGTGTGAAGGGGAGGATGATTGTACGAAGCTGATAAGAATACAGCAGATGTATTTCTGTTCTGGGTTCACAGATGAAGAGCCAGGAGCAGAACCTCAGAAAAAAGGAACAGAAGCGACAGGGATCTCAAATGACTTTCAGAAGATTGTGTTCATGAGGATCTAGCTAAACTAAAAGTAGACAAAGCGATGGGACAAGATGAGATACATCCGAGAATACTGAAGGAACTTGAGGACATTCTAGCAGCTCCACTGACTGACCTTTTCAATGCCTCTGTGGAGTGGGGATTGATACCAGAGGACTGGAGAGAGGCACATGTGGTCCCTTTACACAAAAGCAGAAGTAAGGGTGTGGTTGAAAACAACAGGCCAGTTAGTCTAAACTCTGTGGTGATTAAATTATTGGAAACACTGCTGAAAGTGAAATAGTGAGGTTTCTGGAGTCCAATAGATTGCAGGATCGGAGGCAGCCTGCATTCACCAGTGGCAGGTATTGTCAGACAAATCTGATTGATTTCTTTGACTGGGTGACCAGCGAGTTGGACCGAGGGAGAGCCCTAGATGTGGTGTACTTGGATTTCATAAAGCCTTTGACACAATTCCACCCAGGCATCTTATAAACAAATTGAGCACCCTAGGGATGGACCCTAAAGTTACTGATTGAGTTTAAAATTGGTTGAGTGGAAGGTGACAAAAGTTACAGGTAAATGGAGCTCAATCTAGGGAGAAGGAGGTTACCAGTGATGTGCCACAGGGATATGTCCTTGGTCCGATTCTTTCTAACATCTTTGTTAATGATATTATGGAAGGGGTGTCTGGTAAGGTTTGCCTCTTTGCGGTTGATACCAAAATCTGCAATAGAGTAGACACCCAGGAAGGAGTAGATAACATGAGGAGGGATCTAGCTAAGCTTGAAGAATGGTCGAGAATTTGGCAACTGATATTTAATGCTAAAAAATGTAGGGTCATGCATCTGGACTGCAATAATCCAAGGGAGCAGTAGAGTGTCAGGGTGAAGTAGTTCTGTCCACAAAAAGAAGGGGGGATCTGGGTGTAATTTGTGTCTGTCTATCTTAAAGTAGCTAAACAGGTAGAAAAGGTGACGGTGAAAGCTAGAAGGATGCTTGGGTGCATAGGAAGAGGAATGGCCAACAGAAAAAAGGAGGTGATAGTGCCTCTGTATAAGTCTGTGATGCAACCTCATTTTGAGTATTGTGTGCAATTCTGGAGACCGCACCTTCAAAAGGATATTAAATAGTTGGTGTCGGTGTAGAGGGAGGCTTCTAAAATGGTTTGTAGTCTTCATTATAAAGCTTATGAGGATTGACTTAAGGATCTTAATATGCATATGTTAGAGGAAAGGTGGGATAGAGGAGATATAATAGATACGTTTAAATACCTCTGTGGCATAAATGCATAGCAGGAGAGCCTCTTTCAAATGAAAGCAAGCTCTGCTTACGAGGTGACATAGGATGAGGATGAAAGGGATATGCGGAAATATTTCTAGTCTCCCAGTAGAGGTGGTAGAGGATGAGGACATTATCTGAATTCAAAAAATCATGGAACAAACACAGAGGATCTCAAAAGGGAAAAGGGGGCTATTCTAGTAGTTGATATAGAAGGGCAGCCTAGATAGGCCATGTGGTCTTTTTCTGCCTTTATGTTTCTATGTTTCTATGTCACTTTCCATGAATCCATTCTTGACACTATTGAGTCTTGGAATTCCACCTCTGATCTTCCTCTTCACCCGAATATATCTGAAAAAGGTTTTGTCACCACGCTTCAGATCTTTAATCCATCTTTCCTTCTACCTTTGCTTGTGCTATCCTTATTTCTCTTTTTGTCTCTTTAGTTTTATCTGTATTATTTTCTGTGTCCCTCTGTTTGTGAGCTTCTGAATTTTGTGAAAGCTGTGTTTTTGCCTTTATTGTGCAGCTACTTCTTTGGAGAACCTTATAGGTTTTCTTTTCCTCTTGTTTTTATTACTTTCTTTACATAAAATGATGACATAATGTGTGCATTAACTGGTGACCATTCCATGGTTAAGCCAGCTGAGCCACATGTAAAGAGAGTAAAGTATTCTGTCCATGAAAGAAGAGCGAGACCTGGGTATGATGATCCTAAAGTGGCTAAACAGGTAGAAAAGGTGATGGCAAAAGCCAGAAGGCTATTTGGGTTCATAGGGAGAGGAATGGCCAGAAAGAAAAAGGAGGTGATAGTACCTACGTATAGGTCTTTGGTGAGAGTTCATTTGGAGTATTGTGTAAAATTTTAGAGACAACACCTTCAAAAGGATATAAACAGGTTGGAGTTGGTACAGAGGGAGTCTACCAAAATGGTCAGTGGTCTTCGTTATAAACTATATGTGGACAGACATAACAATTTCAATATGTATACTTTAGAGGAAATGCAGGACAGAGGAGATATGATAGAGATGTTTAAATACCTCCGTGGCATAAATGCAGTCTCTTTCAATTGAAAGAGAGCTCTGCAACAAAGGGACATAAGATGAGGATGAGGGTGAAAGGGGATAAACTCAGGAGTAATATTCAGAAATATTTATTTACAGAAAGCGTAGTAGATGGATTGAATAATCTCCCAGTGGAGGTAGTAGAGACCAGGACAGTATCTGAATTTAAGAAAGCATGGAACAAACATAGAAGATCTCTAAAGGAAAAAAGGGACTATAGTAGTTGATTGGAAGGGCAGACTAGATAGGCCATATGGTCTTTTCTACCATCATGTTTCTATTCTTTTATGGCTACAATAAATATTCCCTATTTTTCAATTGTAACGATTTTCTCAGACCTCTCTCAGTATAATACTGCAGAAGGAGAAAAGAGTTTATTCTCTAACCCAACTGCTGAGAGATAAGAGTTAAATATAGATGGGGGTTTCCCTTCATTCTGATATTTTTAATATAGTGGTGAGAGCCATCACAATATGGAGACAAAGGCAAGTATGAAGCTGGAGGAAAAATGTGGCTGTCTTATGAGGCATAGACAGAAACAAATCTTCCCATCCTCCCTCCACAAGTTCTATTGGAAGAGGGTGACATCTAAGTGTGGGAAGGTTTCTACTAGTTGAAAACTCTGTAAGCCATCTCCTTAAGTTGAAGCACAGGAAATAGAGCTCCCTACCCCACCATGAAGGTGGGACAGAAAGTTCCATTTCTGTAGAAATGGAAAAAGGGGCAACATCTGAAAAGTAGTGTGTGCTAATACCTGTATTATGGGAAAAAACATTCTGGACCTAGAGGCTACAATGGAAGAAGATGACTTGGAGTTAGTGGTGGTCACGGAGGCATGGTCCATGAGTAGAATATAATTATACCGGACTATAATTTATTCAGAAAGAGTAGGAAGAAAGGGAGTAGCAATGGAATTATATGTAAAACATAATATTAAAGCAATAGGGCTTATAAGGGGGAGGCACTGTGGGTTTATCTGGAAAGAGGTAATGCAGCATTCATTTACATTGGTGTGATATAGGGATCTCCTCACAGGCAGAAAAAGTAGACAGAGATTTAATTAAAGACATTCACAGCATTGCTATGAAAGGAGAAATGCTAATGACATGATTTCAATATGCCAGATTTTGGTTGGATCATCCCTTTCACAGTGTTGCCCAGAAGTACAGGAAGAAATATTCTGACAACTGACAGTGGAACCCACATGGGAGGGGACAATACTGAACCTGGTGCTTACAAATGGGGAACATATTTATGATGTTATAGTGGGTGATCATCTCGCTCCAGTAATCACCAGATGGTGTGGTTGAGCATTAGGACAAGAGTGGAGATGGTTCATTCACAAGTGAGGGTCCTAGATTTTAGGAAAACGTACTTTGTCAAGATGGAGAATACCTCAAGGAATCATTGGCTAGATGGAAACAGCTAGGAAAAATTAAAAAATATGTGGGAAAAAAGTTTTTGCAAGGAAAATAAATAAATATAAAAGGAGAAGTAGGCTGCTATGGTTCTCAAAAGAAATAGTTCAAAAGGTAAGGAAAATGAGATTAGCCTTCCTAAAATCAAGAGATCACAAAAAGAGAAAGACAAACAACAAAATCTAGAGAAGCTAAGGAAAGCCGGTAAAGGAGTCAAAAAAGAAAGATTCAACTGAAATTAAAAATAGCCAATGTAGTAAAATGGGGGAAGGAGACATTTCTTAGATATGTTATTAACAGGAGGAAGTACAAAAGTGGTATTGTCAGACTCAAAGGAAAAGAGGAAGAATGCTACAAGTTGATGAGGATAAAGCAGGATTGCTTAAGAAATATTTCTGTTCTGTATTCACAGATGAAGGGCGGGAAATGGGACCTCAAAAAACACACACAAATAGGAACAGAAGTGAGGTGGATCTTGAACAATTTTCAGAAGACTGTGTTCATCAGGTGCCAACTGGACTAAAACTAGACAAAGTGGTGGGGTGAAATGAGAAAAATCCAAGAATATTGAAGGAACTTAGGAAAGTTCTGGCAGTCCTACTGTCTGATCTTTTCAATGCTACTTTAGATTCAGGAGGACTGGAGAAGGGCGCATAATGCCCTTCTACACAAAAGCAGATGTAAGGAGAAGGTGGGACCAAAGGCTGGTTAGTCTGAACTCTGTGGTAAATAAATTAATAGAAATGCTGCTAAAACAGAGGTTTCTGGTAACCTGTGATTGCAGGATCTGAGGCAGCATGGTTTTATTATAGTCAGGTCTTGTCAGACAAATCTTATTCATTTCTTTGACTGAATGACCAAAGAGTTGAACCAAGGAAGAACACTAGATGTGGTGTCAGTGCTGGCCCCACAGTCGGTTCAGGGTGTTGGTACCCTAGGCAAATCTTAAGCCTTATGCCCCCACTGGCTGTCAAAATCTAATGTTTAGCTTTGAATGCTCTAGGCAACAGGTAGTTTGCCTAATGATTTGGTTGGCCCTGTGTGGTGTACTTTGATTTCAATAATGCTTTTGACATGTTTTCACATAAATTGAGAGCCCTAGGGATGAAGTAGGATAGCTACAAAGAGTACTGTGTAAATGGAGTTCACTCAGGATAAGGACATTACCACTATTGTGCCACAGGGTACAGACCTTGGCTCAATTTTTTTTTTATGTTTGTGATATTGCAGAAGGACTGTAGGGTAAGGTTGCTTCTTTGTGGATGACAATAAACTCTGTAAAAGGATAGACACTCAGGAAGATGTAGATTACAAGAGGAAAGACTTAGCAAAGCCTGAAGAATGATCAAGAATTTGGCAGCTGAGATTTAATGCTAAAAATGTAAGGCCGTGCATTTAGGATGCAAGATTTCAAGGTAGCAGTACAGTGTAGAGAGTGACGTACTTCTGTCCATGAAGGAAGAGTAAAACCTGATTCCTGTTCGGTAATCCAGTTTAGTCCTCTACAATTGGGTAGTGCCCCTCCTCCTGCAGCCGGGAGACTGGACCAATCAAATCTTCTGTAGTATATATGCAGCAGGAGCTCCCAGAAGTCCCCAGTGTGTCCAGTCTCCCTGCAGCTGGAGGACTTCTGTGCCCCTGCTGGGCACGCTAAGTGACACTTGAAGGAGCAACACTAGTTAGTTAGTTCTTTTGGGGTTTATTTCTGGTCCTTTATATTCTATTTCTTTTGCTAGGTAGCTGTATCTTTAAAAAAGAAAAAAGAAAAGACACAGGGGACTTTCTGGGGAAAGCCAGACCTGCCTTGGGCTCCTGCCTTTCTGCCTGGGAATCTCTGAAGCCTGGGTTGAGCTCTCCCCAAGGCTGTTCGGGGAAGAGCCATACCGGCTGCAACATTGCCTGTCACTTGGAGAAGTGGGCTGAGTTCCTTGCTGTTCCCAGAGCTGGTAGGAATTTTCCTTGTTTTAAGCTTTCAGCTCTGTTCTTTGCTTGGGCAGAGGCTCTGTCGGCTCCCCTGGCTTCCAAATTGCACTTTTTCCTGCCTTTTTTCGCTTGCCCTGTATTAGAGGGTCGTTTTCTTTCTTTTCCATATTATTTGGGTACCTTTGTATTTTCGCGCCGTTTTTTACCGCGGGTGAAAAAGTGCGGCGGCCATTTTGGATTTCTAAAGTGTGCTTTTTAAGGGCACTTTTTAACACTTGCACACGGGTTCCGCGCGGTGTTTTGGGGTTTCGTTTGCTGGCGATTTTGCTCAGGGCACCCCTAGGATTCTGGGGAGTATTTTGTTTACTGTAAAAAAAAAAAAAAAAGGTTTTAAATTTCATACTGTGCTGAATTGTATAAGGTTAGTCCCCTTGGTGTGGGCTTCCCTGTTCCTGTTGCCTTATTTTTCCCTGAGAGCACGTGGCCTTGGCATGGCTGCCAAACCTCAGTGTGTAATTTGTGGCTCCCGCAGAGGTACAATGACTGACTCTGGAATCTGTAAGAGCTGTGCTGCAGTTTCTTCAGAACTGGAGCTGCCTATTGAAATTAAGGAACAGCATGTGCCCGGGGACCCTTCTCTTTCGGGGGACAGTGTCCCTTCACCGAGCATCCTTCCTTCTGGTCTGGGCCCGGCGTCTAATACGTCGGTCCCTGAGCTCCAGCAGGCGGCTATGGTGGCGTCGCCTATAGACTTTTCCCCGGATTTTGTTCTTCTCATGCATCAGGCCTTCCGCTTAAGCCGGTCTGGTCATTTGCCGGAGGCTTGGCCCGCCTCTCCCCCCCCAGCTTCCGCAGGGGGGGTTCAGTGGTCTTCCCAACCCGCTGTCAAGCGGCCCAGGTTGGGGGACCAGGATCAGGACGCCCTTTGCCTCCCGGATTCCGAGGCTGAGGGGGATCCAGATATTGAGGCGGAGGAATTAGAAGATGGAGAGCTTCCAGAGCCGGAAGATCAGGCTCGCATCATTCGGGTGTTTCGAAGGGACGAGCTGGTACCTTTGGTCACGGAGTCCCTCCAAGCACTTAACCTCTCTGCGGTGCGGCCGCTGGAGGAGGAGGGTCTCGAGGATCCTCTCATTCAGGCGGTCAGGGATGCCCAGGTAGTTTTTCCTGTGCACCGAGTAGTTGAGCAGATGATCCATGCGGAATGGGAGCAACCGGAATCCGCTTTGAAAGGGATTCGGACCATGAATCGTCTTTACCCCCTTGCCGACAAGGACAGGGACTTGTTTATGTCTCCACGGGTGGATGCTGCCGTTTCGGCAGTGACTAAGAAAACCACCATCCCGGTTGAAGGGGCAGCGGCCCTGAGGGATGTTCAGGACAAAAAGGTTGATAATTTGTTGAAGCAGGCCTTCGAGACCAACGCCTTATCGTTACAAGCTTATATATGTGGGGCGTGAGTAGCTCGAGCTTGTTTGCGATGGTCGCAGCACCTGCGCTCGGGGTCCGGTATGGACCAACAGGGGCTGTTGGACGTTACCCGCGTGGAGTCGGGATCGGCCTACTTGGCGGATCTGTGTTATGATTTAATACGCTCCCTAGCTAATAGCATGGCCTCCATGGTAGCGGCACGACGGTCCATCTGGTTGCGCAATTGGGCGGCCGACGGTTCTTCCAAGTCTCGCCTCAGTAAACTACCCTTTAAGGGCAGGTTGTTATTTGGGGAGGCTCTGGATAAGTTGGTGAAGGATCTCGGTGAGTCGAAGGGTGGTCGACTTTCCAGAGGATAAGCCTAAGCTTAATAGGTCGTCCACCTCAGCGCGCGGCCAGTTTCGGGATGCGCGCAGATTTCGTTCTTCCCGGCTGTGGACTTCACAGCGCGGTCGTTTTGGAACCCGTCATCAAGGGTTTCGTGGTTTCAGAGGAGCGGGAAGGGGCTTCTCCGGAGCCGCCTCTTCCTCGGTCTCTTCCTTTAATCGCAAGCCACAATGAAACGAGGCGGGCTCTAGAGGAAGACCCGGTCATCGGGGGTCGTTTGCGCGACTTTCTTCCTTCTTGGGCCCAAATTACGTCAGATCGGTGGGTGCTGCAGATTATAGAAGAAGGTTATGCCCTAGAGTTTGCGCACCCACTTCCGGATTCGTTTGTTCTGTCTCCCAGGAAGGGAGCTCAAAAGGCGCGGGACATCCGCGTGACCCTGGATCGGCTTCTCTCTCTGGGGGCCGTGGTTCCGGTCCCGCCTTTGGAAAGAGGCGCAGGTCGCTACTCCATCTATTTTGTGGTTCCCAAAAAGGGCGGTTCCCTTCGTCCGATCTTGGATCTCAAAGGCGTGAATCGCGCTCTCAGAGTACCGCACTTTCGCATGGAGACCCTGCGGTCAGTCATCGTAGCGGTGCGTCAAGGGGAATTTTTGACATCCCTCGATCTTACAGAGGCCTATTTACACATTCCCATCCGGCCCTCCCATCAACGGTTTCTCCGCTTTGCGCTCCCGTGGGGCCATTTTCAATTCCGGGCCATGCCGTTCGGACTCGCCACGGCTCCCCGCACCTTCACAAAGGTAATGGTTGTAGTCGCGGCAGCGTTGCGCAAGGAGGGCATCCTGATCCATCCATATCTCGACGACTGGTTGATTCGAGCGAAGTCCAGTCGGGAGTGTGTGCAAGTCACGAGCAGGGTGGTGGATCTCCTTCGGTCCCTCGGATGGGTGGTGAACGAATGCAAGAGTTGTCTGTCTCCGACACAGGATCTCGAGTATCTGGGAGTCCGCTTCGACACAGCAAGGTGCTTGGTGTGCCTTCCGGAGCGCCGCGAGCTGGCGTTGCGGGCTCTGGTCCGTCTCTTCCGGGGGATGCCAGCTCCGTCGGCGTGGTGGTACCTGCGGCTCCTCGGCACGATGGCGGCGACCTTGGAGGTGGTGCCTTGGGCGCGCTTCCACATGCGTCCGCTGCAGAGTGCTCTTCTGCGACGTTGGTCCAACCAGTTCGACTCGTTGAACAAGAGATTGCCTTGCCCAAAGACGGTTCGCCGATCCCTCCGGTGGTGGCTCTCCGCCGAGAACCTGTCGTGAGGGATTCCCTTGGAGCCTCCTCTGTGGGTTCCGTTCACGACGGATGCGAGCTTAACCGGCTGGGGGGCTCACTGCGAGTTCCGCTTTGCTCAGGGGGAATGGTCTCCCCTGGAGGCCTCTTGGTCGATCAACCGTCTCGAATTGCGGGCAGTCCGGCTAGCCCTGGTGGACCTGGAGACCCTGGTTCTCGGACGGCCGGTGAGAGTCCTGTCGGACAATGCGTCCACTGTAGCTTACATCAATCGCCAAGGGGGTACCGGCAGCGTGGCCCTGGAGGCAGAAGCGGCGGCCTTGTTCAACTGGGTGCAAACTCGCCTTCCGGCAATCTCGGCGGCTCACATTGCAGGCGTAGACAATGTCCAGGCCGATTTTCTCAGCAGAGTGCGGGTGGACCCCGGAGAATGGGAGCTAAACCCACAGGTTTACGCGCAAATCGTCCGGCGGTGGGGTCCACCCATCATGGATCTCATGGCGACCTTTCAATCAGCCAAGACAGGGCGCTTCTTCAGCAGGCGAAGGGAGTGCATGTCCGAGGGGCTCGACGCTCTCATTCAGCCGTGGCCCACGTCCGGTCTTCTTTATGTCTTTCCTCCGTGGGCTCTGATCGGCCGGGTCGTACAACGTATCGAGAGCCACCGGGGTCGCGTGTTACTGGTGGCCCCGGATTGGCCCCGGAGGCCCTGGTATGCCGATCTGGTCCGGTTGCGCGACGGCGTTCCTTGGCTCCTGCCCGCTCTACCGGATCTTCTTCTTCAGGGTCCCTTGCGGATGCCCCAAGTGGATCGATTCTCGCTTACGGTTTGGCCATTGAGAGGGCTCGGCTGAAAAGGAAGGGCTACTCCCCCGCGGTGATTTCTACCCTTCTGCGGGCGAGGAAAACGTCCACTTCTCTTACTTACGTTCGGATTTGGAGGATTTTTGAAGACTGGTGCTCCCGGCGGGGAGTCCGGGCGGCGACGGTTTCAGTGCCCATCGTTTTAAGTTTTCTTCAGGATGGTTTCGATAAGGGCCTTGCGGCTAGTTCCCTAAAAGTCCAGCTGGCGGCTATCTCGTGTTACCGCGGCAAGGTTTTGGGTCGTCTGCTCGGGGCTCATCCGGATGTACGCCGATTCCTTACGGCTGTTTTTCATTTGCGGCCCTCCCGCAGAGTTTTCGTTCCTCCTTGGGACTTGAATTTAGTTCTGAGGGCCCTGGTTCGTGAACCTTTTGAGCCCCTGCGCAGGGCGTCTCTGAAAGATCTCACGCTGAAGGCGGTTTTTCTTGTAGCCATCTGTTCAGCACGGCGCATTTCAGATCTGCATGCATTGTCCTGTCGAGAGCCTTTCTTGTCTTTTTCCGCGGATCGGATCGTTCTCCGTCCGGTTCCTTCCTTTCTGCCAAAGGTGGTGTCTCCCTTTCACATGAATCAGGCAGTGTTTCTTCCAGTGCTTTCTTCGCAATCTGTCGGGTCAACGGACAAAGGTCTTCTCCGGCTCGATGTGGGTCGGACGCTCCATCGTTATTTAAAGGTTACCGAGTCTTTTCGGAAATCTGACCGGCTTTTCGTGCTCTTCGGGGGTGCGCGTAAAGGGGAAGCGGCGGCTAAAGCCTCCATTGCTAGATGGCTCAAAGAGGCGATCGCGTCCGCGTATCTGTTGCAACAGCGGTCTGTTCCGGAGGGTCTGAGGGCTCATTCCACTAGGGCTCAGGCGACCTCTTGGGCGGAGTATAGCCTGGTTCCGCCGGCAGATATCTGTAGGGCGGCCACTTGGTCGTCTCTGCATGCTTTCAGTAGACACTATCGCTTGGATGTGTCAGCGGCTCGGGATTCCTGTTTTGGTTCGGCGGTTCTGCACGCCGGATGGCAAGGTCCCGCCCGGTCTTAACTGCTCTGTTACATCCCAATTGTAGAGGACTAAACTGGATTACCGAACAGGAAATTGAAATTACACTAACCTGGTAATTGTAGTTCCTGGAGGGTCCAGTTTAGTCCTCCTTCCCTCCCGACTATCTGCTAATGTGGTGCGGCGCGCCTTTCCGAATGGTTGATATTAAGACGGTTCCTCTTGCCGTTCGGTCCCTCTGTGGCAGCCGCGTTTTTTGCAGAGGCTCCTCTCTGTCTCGGGGGTTCAGGCAGCTCCTGAACTTCTGGTGGGGAGCGGCGTTTTGATTCCTGAGGCGTCGGTGCCGGCGCAATGCAGTGTTCTGACTTCCTCATTTGGGGAGGGGGTTGGATATTCCTTGGGGGGGAACAAATTGTTCTTTAATTAGGTCATTTTGTATATTAATCTAATGTGTTGCTTCGTTAAGTATGCTTTGTTACTAGTGCAATGGGGACTTCTGGGAGCTCCTGCTGCATATATACTACAGAAGATTTGATTGGTCCAGTCTCCCGGCTGCAGGAGGAGGGGCACTACCCAATTGTAGAGGACTAAACTGGACCCTCCAGGAACTACAATTACCAGGTTAGTGTAATTTCCATTTGCTTCATATGATCTTAAGATAGCCAAACAAGCAGAAAAGACAATGGTGAAAAGCAGAAGGATGCTTTGGTGCATAGGAAGGTCCAGTAGGAAGAATGAGGTTATTGTGCCTTATTATACATCTGATAAGACCTCATTTGGAGTACCTTGTGCAATTCTGGAGACCACACCATCAAAAGGATATAAACAGGATGGAGTCTCTGCAGAGGATGACTACTAAGATGGTCATTGGTCTTCATCATAAAGCATATGGAAACAAACTTAAAGGTCTCAATATGAATACTTTGGAAGAAAAGTGGGAGAAGGGAGATATGATAGAGATGTTCAACTACCTCCATGGCATAAAGACTCTTTCAATTAAAAGAAAGCTTTGGAACAAGAGGCATAAGATGAAGGGGATAGACTCAGGAGCAATCTGAGGAAATATTTCTTTATGCATATGTGGAATAGCTTCCCTGTGGTGGTGGTGGTGGTAAAGAGGATACCTGTATCTGAATGCAAGAAAGCATGAGACATGCACAGAGGATCTCTAAGAGAAATGAAGAAACTGTAGAATTTAGAATGAATGGAAAGGCAGACTGGAAAGGCCATGTGGTCTTTCTCTGCCTTCATTTTTCTCTGTTTCTGTTTCTTACTTCTGGTGGTGTTAATAAGCCTCCCAAGCTATTGCTCTGGCAGCTTGATGCCATTCAAATACAAAAGAGAATCACTAAGATTAAGAGTAGCAGTGGCACTGAAACAGCAGTATCTAGCTACTTTGGCTGAGTACTTTGGTGAGTTTTATAGCTGTGTGTATTCCCCTCAGTTTGAATTTGATTAGGGTGATATTTCTCATTGGCTGTAATCCTGGAGTCTACTTCAGCTGAGCGAAATTGTCCACCAGTTTTTGGATATTCCTTTTTCTTTACAGGAAGAAGTGATGGCTATTAAGAGTCTAAGGGGTATGTTTACTAAACGTGAATAACGCGCGTAGTATGACGTTAACGACCGTAAGTGCAGTGTAACGCGCGTAAACATGCGCCAACGACCGGTAACGTCGTACTATGCGCGGTAACCGCGCTTAACGATCGTAAAGCCTCGCGGCGCGTTAAAACAGCGCAGAAGGTGGAGAGTGGGCGGAGAGAAGGGGTCAATGGGCGGAGAGGGGGAGTGGAGAGGCTCCCCCTCACTAACGCGCTGTAATTCTGAGCTCAATTCCAACGCGAATGAAAACCTGTCGTTAAAGGCATTTAAAGGGAAGAGAAACCATTTCCGTCAGCAATGTACAGAAAAACCGGGGAAACACACAAAACGTGAGCAGTGTGATACATGTGCACAGAACAAAATTCCAAATAAAACGTTAAAAATGACCACAAGAAACAGTTTAAAAAAACATAATTCAGCTGGGCAACAGTGATAGCAATGGGCAACAAGGAACAACACTCCCTGGAAAGCACCAAAATAAAAAGAAATGATGTGTGGAAGGGTCTACGCTCCGCAGACCCTTTCAAAGAGCATTTCATTGTAATGGAGCTGTCCTGGGAGTGTTGTGTAATGTTTCCCAATGATATCATTGTTGCCCAGCTTGGTTATGGGTGTGTGCCCCTTTTGTGAGGTCTTTTCTGAGGTTTATTTGCACCTTTGTCTGCATACAAGGTAAATGAGGCCACAGTAAACCTGTTGCAGAGCAGGGTTTCTGACTCGTCAGGCAGGTTTAACTAACCCCAGGGACTGCACTGCTTCTGTGGCCACAGTGTGGTGCAACAGACACAGCCAGTGCCTATAAGACCAGAGGGTCACAGGTTCAAATCCCAGCTGGGGCTCCTGCTAACCCAGTCCCCATAGTTTTACCCACCACTAAACAGTGATAGTAAAGACACTCCTTTATTGCAGAGAACATACGCATGGCCTATATTTTACCACACCAAACAGACACCAGAAACAAGCACATTACCTAAAGCAGAGTCCCGCAAATGCAGTCCTGGAGGGCACCACACCATTCCAGCCTCATGCTGCCTCTAATAAAGATGCCTGTGCTGCATAGCTATGCACCACCCCCATGGTATGCAGATGTAGCTCATGCATATTTATGAGGGACAGCATGAAAACCCGAACAGTGTCTGGAACACCAGGACTGGAGTTGGGGAACTCTGCCGTAAAGCAGCAGCCAACAGGGCCACCCACCCACCCACAGGCCCCATTGGCCAATGCCTCCTATCTCCCAATACTAGCAGTTGCATACCTTAGCAATGCCACCCTCCACCTGGGTATATGGTACAGAGCTAGCAAACGTTACCTATGATAACTGGCAGATATCAATTCCTACGTTAAGCACAATTTGCTCATTGAGCTCCACCATAACAATCATTCTGATGTCTGCAGTGTGTGCTGCAGATCTGGTCTCTGACAGTGTTCACCACCCTGGGGAGTGACCCCCCAACAGCCTTGTGTACCATATCCATGCCTGTACTATGCCCATGACTGGTGTGGTGGGTATGGCTGCTGACCACCTCTATAGTAGCACAATGCTGGCATAGGTGTGGGGGTGGCTGTCTGTCTATCCAGTGTGTGGTGGCTGCAAACACCTTCCACAGTCCACACTGCCAGCAATGTTTCCAGTATTGGGCTGCCAATGTGCATAATGAGGAGCAAGGTACCATGGGTCTAGGCCGGACAGGGTGGCCTGGCCAGGGTGTATCTGCACAGGGCATAGGGCAGTGACAGGCACATTGTAGTGCCCGGCCACCACCTACACAGACAGGGTGACCTCAGTATATCCTGCTGAGAGCTCACTCTCACCCTGACTGTGCAGTGACCACAGCATGGCTAGGCACTCCCATGGTGCTATCTAGTATTTCCCTCATGTGATAAATATGGGTTTCCTTTTGGGGCCCAGTCACTGATGCATCTGCTTGCTGTGTATGCTGACATCCCAGTTCTGGGTGCAGGCATCTCCACTGGGCACTAGCAGACTGTTTGCAGCTGGTAGGTGATGTGATGGAGTGGCTTGCACCAGGGGAACATCAGATAGTGGTGGGGTGCAGCATACCATATCCAGGCCTAATGTCTGTTTGCTATTGTGTTATGGCTGTGTACAGAGCTGCATTGACTGCCCCTCTCCTGCCACCTTTGCAGGGAGGTAGACTGTGGAACTGTTGATGGGCGACCCTGTTTGCCACCCTCAGCCCTGTGGGAGGGGGGTGGTGGTGGTGCATGGGGGCTATACCTGACTGAAACAGACAGAGATGTCCAAGGTGTTCCTGCAGAAACTACCTATCTTACACAGTAACACTGCTTTGGACCTGCACCATGGATGGTGCTGTGGACCTGGTGCTGGGCGCCTCACTGCACCCTCAGGGTGAGCACAGTACCCGCACAATGTGATGGTGTGTAGCTACTCTGTGCCAGTACAACACACGGTCAGTACCCCCTACCAGGCCGAGGTGCTGTGGGGTTGCACATGGTCACTTCCCCCTACCAGGCCGAGGTGCTGTGGGGGTGCACATGGTCACTTCCCCCTACCAGGCCGAGGTGCTGTGGGGGTGCATTCCCCATGGTGTGTATCTGTGGACAGCTGCTTTGCATGTGCAGTGCATCATGGGTGTGACTGGCCCAATCCAACACTGTGAAACTCCAGCACCTGCTCACAGGCTCTGATAAACCATAGGCCATCACACGTACATCTGTTAGCATAATGCATAGGTGCAGGACACCCTACAAAGTCTGTAATATAAGATGCCCACACTGGTAAAAACACACGTACCCACGCACGTAAACAAACACGTACCCACTCATGATTGTACGCGCGCAGCTACGCACGGGGCTACGCACGTACCAATGCACGCAACCTCGCACGTGGCTAGGCACACTCCGAGGGTGTTTTTCTGACACCAATACTCAACGTAACGAAAAACATGCCTCCTCTTTCCCTCTGTAATGTACAGGGTGATGCCTGGGACAGCCTTCTGCGTTAGGCACACTGGGGACTCGAACCCATGCTGCTTGTAACAGCGGTCAGTACCGTAACCATTGTGCTACAGCTCTGTTTCAGTGCTGTTCAGTGTCTGTACGTCTTCTTACGTTTAACACGCAGTAATGTGGCACGGCGCCCGGTAACGCTCGTTAAGTTTTCTAACGCGCGGTAGTGGTGACGATGTACCGCCCATGTCCTTATTTGGGGTTTCTTTCACTACCGCGGCTCCTAACGCGAATTGCACTAACGCAGCTTAGTAAACATACCCCTAAGAGTCTGATGTACATAGTTCCCCAGTTGAAAGCAAGTTTTACTTCCTGTTCTTTGTAAGAGCCTAATAGGAGCCTATTTGGCACAGATCCGTTTTATGTAAACCACGCTGATTTTTAAGAGTGCGGTATATAAGAACAAAAAAAAATAAATAAATAAAGAGTAATAAAGCAGTAGATCCAGATACCCTTTCAATGGAATCCTACAAAAATGTGTTGTTTTTCTATAATCTTATTGTACGTTTTTAATGTTGGCCAAAGGAAAACAACCTTTTTTATAACGCCTCTATATCTGTTATTCGCAAAGATGGGGATATTTCATTGTTAAATGTTCATTATACATTTTTTTTGTCATGATGCTGTCTTTCAGGATAGAGTCTTAGATATAGTCTACCCAGATCAAGCTATTTATTTAGCTCTAATTTTGTTCTGATAATATTAGACACCTGCTTAACAATCATTCTGCACTATGCTGAAGATTCATATCTTGTGTCCTGGTTATCCATTTGTTATTGGCATCATTATAGCCTATGGCAGTGGTTCACAATCCAGTCCCTTCAGCACACGCAGCCGATTCAGTTTCCAGGATATATATGAAAAAGATTTGCATGCACGTCCTTCTTCGTATGTGAATTTATCTCATACATTATCATTATTGATATCCTGAAAACACAACTAACTGGTTGTGCCCTGAGATGTGGATTGAGAACCACTGGTGTATGGGGCCAGAAAATAGTACTTGTTTTTGCATGACCAGTGTGTGAAGCTCACAATGAATCAAACCCATGTTCCTTGGGAGTAGATGCTAACAACTAGCAACTGAAGCCACAGGAATTGCATAGTCAAGGTAGAAGCCAGTGACTAGTTATCCTCTGGACAATAGAAGGTGAGACATGTCCCTGGAGGAGATCACTGGACCAGCAATGGATTCCCAATCAACCCTCTTGCTGGCCCAATGAACTCCTTTTTGAGCATGTCTCGCCTTCTACTGCCCAGAGGAAAACTGTTATGGTAACCATCAAAATGCACCAAAACATGTATTAATGATTACTACGTTTTGGCAACATGCCCCTAAATTTACATCCTCTGATAAAATGACAATAACACTGGAAGCAGAAAAGTTGAAGACCTATGAAGAAAGCAGAAAGGAGGAATATCAAACTAAGTTATTTAGATAGATCTATTTGCATTGTATATGGCATTTTCAATAACATCATATGGATGTGAAAGTTGGACTGTGAAAAATATAGGAAGTAAATTGATGCCTTTGAATTATGGTTCTGGCGACGAGTACTGCATTTTCCATGGACTGCCCGAAGAACAAACCAGTCAGTACTAGAGGAGATCAAACCTAAGCTTTCTTTAGAAGCTCAGATGACAAGACTTCGACTTTCATACTTTGGACACACTATGCGAAGAGAGAGATCATTAGAGAAAGACATCATTCTTGGCAAGGTAGAAGGTTAACGCAAAAGAGGAAGGCCAGCAATGAGATGGATCGATACAATAACAGCAGCTATGGGTGTCAGTCTGTCAACAATGAGCCGCCTGACTGAAGATCAAACGCAATTTAGGACAACTATCTAGAGGGTCGCCATGAGTAGACACTGACTTGATGGCACTTAACAACACCAAAACAGAAATTTAATTAATGAAATGAAAAACTGCAATATTCTAGAGGGACTTGGAGAAGAATAATTTTGTAGTTAACATACCACCAACCAAAGCTGAAATACAAAATTTCTAGAGAAGCTTACGGTATATGAGAACGTTATAGCGTATAGCGGGCTGTGCAGGCCAAAAATCATCATTTTGTTATTTTCCATGTCATTTATGGAATTTTTCATTTTATTCAGTTTTTTAATTGTTTTGGGGGGCTATGTTGTCAATAGTGTATGCCATTGTTCAATAGTGCACCGCAGAGCACAGTAGGCTACTCAACATGCGGAGAAAGAAGGCAATGAATGCAGAAAAAATACCAGGACCAATGCAATTAGGAAAATAAAATACCCAGCCAAGAAAGGTAGAAAATCATTTTATTAATGTAACAATTGGAATATATTATTCCAGCACTGGGAATGTTTAGGAGTAAGTGCACTCCATTGCATAAGGAAATGGAAAATGTAAACATCAAAACTATGTAATATCCTGAAATGACAACCAAAGAGTTGGAAATTGGGTCTGTTTCCCAACTAAGCATATAGCAAACATTAATATAAGTTAGTAAATGAGGCCTTTAGACTGTAAGCCCTTTGGGGATAGAGAAAACACCTACTGCTCCTGAACGTAACTCACCTTGAGCTACCAATGAAAATGGATGAACTAAATTTAAAAAAAAAAAACTTTTTTGATGTGAAGGTCCACATATAAAATAATATATTTTTTCTTTGTTTTTTCCCAGTTGGAAAGTGCAGAGCTGTATGTTCGCCTTGTTAATGCAAGAGATGAAGATGTTCAAAGCACTTCACCCATTGAACCTAACAATGCTGTATTCTACAAGTACCCACCTTTGGTAGGCTACTGTTAGTGTATTACACCATGACAATCTGTAATGTAAGGTTTGTAGTATGCAGCAAATAAAATCGAACCCCTTACTCTCTGCCCGGTGATAAAATACCACAATTAGGCCAATACAGTGCTATACAGTGTTCCTTGTTAAGTGCCACCACCCACACAGCTTCATATTGTGTCACTCCCTGATAATGCTTAGGATCTCCCAATTAGAGCTAAAAAGCAGTTCAGGTTAAAATCTGAATCTTCAAGGGTAACTTGATGTCATGAGCAGTGTAGGCAGCATTTCTGCTTAGCTCTGAGGGCTGGTTCCCCATCCAACCTTATCTGAATGATCGTTAAACCTTTTGCACACCACCACCATCTTTTGCACTTCTTAAAGGTGCATGGACAGATTTATAACCAAGTCAGGCAGTACAATGTCTTCCAAATAAGTGAAAAAAGATTAGAACCAGCTCAGGCCCGTGGAGGGCAAAATGGCCAATGGGCCTTCAACGGGACTTGTAGCCAAGGTAAGTGGTGTTGTAATATCAAAACAGACAGCCTCAGTGGTTAAAGCTATGGACTCAAAGTTTGAACAGTTATGTCACAGACTGAAACTGGTTTCCCAGACCATAGTCAATTTGGAGAAACAGTTGAGTGAGGTAGACAGCTAAGTAAGTATCAAGGATGGAAGACAAACTGCAGGAGACTCGAGTGGAGATAAAAATTGTTAAACGCTTACTTGCTGTACCAAAGAGAAATTAGATGGGCTAGAAAATAGATCCCATAAGAGAAACCTACAGTTTATCAGCATTCCAGAGATGCTTACTGACAGGGAGCTGCCTTAAGGCTGCAATAATACAAGCATACAAGAACGAATAGGACCTGAACTTTGGACATAGTAGGCTGCTTATCTGCTAAGACTATTCTGCCAAAGTGGTGGCCAAATGCAAGTTCTCGCTAGTCTGTAATGAAATGTATTAGAAGCAAACTGTATTATAAGCATTCTGTTATCATATTTTCTTTAAATACATCATGTACTATGTAAAATTAGTTTGGTTAATCTGCATTGATTCATTTATCATGTTTTCCTCATTAAGTCCCCCCTATGTAATATTAAAAAGCATTTTTGTTCAATGTAAACAGCTTTGATCAAAGGAAAGCAGCTTATAAAAAAATTAATGAGGGGAAGTAATCACCTGTGGAAAGCCATCAGAGACCCAAGTTTTTTGGCAAAAATGATAGTGCTGGACAAGAGCAATCTGGGGGCTGAATGGACAACAGCAAGGAGGAGGCCTGACTCCACGCAACACATCAGGTTGTTAGAGTAAGACTGTCACAAACATGGTGCAACAACAGGGATATGGACTGCTTTGGCTTTCTTGAGTCAAACTGGGCATAAAGACATTTTAATAAGCCAGATGCACAGGATGGTATTCCAGAACAACAGAATTTTTGCTGTTTTTTAATGCAAGTGGGGGTTGGTTCAGGAAGAGGTTGGGTAATGAGTGTGGTTGTTTCTGGGCAGCAGTCATAGAGTAGATAATCATTAAATGGAGCCTTGCAAGAGGGGATGTGTGGGTTTAAGTCTGAAGTATTGGGAAATTACTGTGCTGTGTTGGATTAGGAGCATTTTTATTTAATATCAGCTCTGTTATTCTATTAAGCTTGCTGGGGAGATGGAACTAGGTAAGTCTAGGGATATGAGGAGGAGGTGGGAATTGATGTAGTTTGATGTGAATGGCAAGAAGTACATATATACTTGGATATGGACAGGATCTGTTATTGGGTGAGTGAATAGTTAGTATTTGTTTGCTTTGGGGTGCTGTGTGCATGCAGGAGGAGGGGAGAATAGGGATGTGTACCTCCGCATGGAGATCATGTGGCCTATATGGAGGTGGGGATAATTCCTATATGATTGTGGAGTGGGGTTGGAGGGTAGGGAGCAATTAGGAGAGGTGAGATGGGTGGGAAGGGAGAGGGTTTGCCTTATTGGGGTTTGTGGACAAGATGAGGGACTGGTTCTATGTGTAAGATGCCTGCAAGCTGAAGCCCTCATGAAACAAGTGGAGCAGCTGAGAGAAGAGATGGAAAGGTTGAGAAACATCCATGACAGCGAGAGATACGTTGACGAGATGCTTCTTGAGGCAGGCAAGCTCTTGACAGAGGTGAAGATGGCACAGTACAAAAAGAAGAGAGCTGGACATGGGTCATTACAGCCTACAGAACTGACGCTCCAATTCCAAAGCCACCATTCCTCAAATTGCAGCCCTGGAGGTGGAAGAGATGAAAACATTCCCAGGAACAGGAAGAACTGGAGCACAAACACTGCAAAGTTGCAGAATCAGTGACCACAAAGAAGAGAAGTGGTGGTTGGTGACACTCTTCTGAGGGATACTGAGATGTTCATCTGGTCATTGTTATAGTTTATTGCATTTTCTATACTGCCTTTCACACCAAGAGCAAAGTGGTTTGTTAAGATTATTAAAAAGAAACAGAAAGGAAAGCCAAAAAATATATGACAGGAAAGCAAAACAAGAGGCAAAAAAGTCAGAAAATTAAAACAAAACAAATATACGTGAACAAAAACAGGAAAGGGGCTGGAGGAGGGGGGTCATGATAGTGACAGGGACAGAAAACAAATAAGTGGACCTAGGTTGGGCTACTGGGTGGTACTGGCCTGGGTTCCAGGCTGTATCCAGTCTTTTGGACCCTGCTATCCAAGAAGATACTACTTGAAGAGGTGGGTCTTCATATCCAATTTAAACCTTTTGTATGAAGCTTGGAGACGAAGCTGAGCTGGCAGGCTGTTCCATAGCATCGGGGCAAGGAAAAAAAGTGTAGACTGTGTGGTGGATTCATAGTGAGCCTTGGTTGGGTGTGGCAATCATAATCGATTCCCTTGAATTGACTGGAGGGGGTGGGCTGAGCAATACGGGATTGTCAGGGATGATAGATACTCTGAGGCAGACTGGTGAAGGGCTCTGTGAGTCAGTGTAAGGATTTTATAATGGATGTGCCAGTGGTATTGAATCAGAAGCAGGGTTGCAGGATCATATTTTCTGGATGAAGTGCGAAACCAAATGGCCATATTCTGAATGGTCTGAAGGCATCTGAGTTCAGTGTTTGGTAGGCCGGCATACAGAGTGTTGCAATAGTCAATGCGTGAAATAACTGTGCTAAGAACAACTGTGGTTTGAGCTTGGATATCCAAGAAGGAGTGGATGATGCGGAAATGTCACAGGGAATAGAAGGATGATCTGATCACAGAGCTGACCTGTTGTGAGAAGCAAACGTCAGTCTCAAGAGTAATGCCTAGGTATTTGAAGGACAAGGTTAAGGTAATGGGGGTACCTTGCAGAATTGGTTCAGTAACTGGGGGTTGGGAACCATTTGTTATCCAAATGGCAGTGGTCTTCCTGGGGTTAACTGCAAGCAGTGTGTGTGGAGCCAATCAGAAGCCAGCACAAGGCATTGATTAATTGCGGGGAGATATGGGTTATTGCTATCCATATGTCATCTGTGTATATATAAGTTTTTCTCCAGGAACAAGCAGGAAGTCAGTCCTCACATATGGGTGACGTTGGCGCCAATGGAGCCCTCATGCGGAGCAATTCCCCAGCTTTCAAAGAAAGCCTTTGGGATTGCATCGCATATGCGCGGTCCCCTTCCTGCCCAAGGGTGCCATCTTGCTCAGTCTTCTTTTTTCCGCGGAGCCCAATGGACGTAGTCCCATTTTCACCGTGGAAAAAATAGAAAAGTTGAATAATTTTGTTCAGCTTCCCGGTTCGACGCCAGTTCCCCTTCCCGCCTTTGGGTCAGTACACCGGTATCGAGACCATTCTTATTTTTCGTTTTTGTCCTACATGACTAGCATTCGCGCTCTTTTTGACCTCGCAGGGGCCCTTTTTCCCCTGATGGCTGCCAGCGGGTTTAAGAAGTGTGATCGGTGTAAGAAGCTGATGTCTCTCACCGACACACACGACTGCTGCCTCTGATGCCTCGGCCCTGACCATGACCCGGTGGTCTGTGGGCCGTGTGGTAAGATGTCTTCTAAATCTTTGAAGAGCAGGCAGCATCAACATGACAGAATTTTTCTGAGTCCGCGTCCGGCTGGGCCTGGACCTCCTCAGAGGCCTCAACGTCTCGAGACTCGGAGCCCGAGCGTCGTGTGTCTTCTGAGTGGGGGTCTCCATCCAGGGAACACCGTAGGAAGATAAAGCTTATGAGGGCGGTGTCGCTGGACGCCTCTGATCGGCCTGGGCCCTCGGGTTCCAGGCTGCGGAGCCCGGAACGCTGCCCCGGGTCCAAGGTAACTTCTGTTGTCCTCGTAGACTCTCCTCCGGGAGAGCCGGTGTCGGGCCCGACGGCATCGGGTCCCAAGCCAGGAGCTGCGGAGCTTTCTGAGCTCGGTCTCAGGTTGGCGGCCCTGGAGAGCAGCATGTCTGCCTTCATGGAGCAGCAGCGAGCACTGATGGCTGGTCTCGCTGGTCCATCCGCCCCGACCACTGGGACGTCGACGTCGAAGTTGACGTCGGAGGCAGAGCCGATCCTCGAGTCAATCAGGTCTCGGGTCGATCCTCTGCCAAGGTCCCCCTCGACCTCCCGTTTGAGACCTAGGTCATCAATGCCGGTGCCCTCAGCGTCGGGGCTGTCGGGCTCGAAGCCCTCGAGGCCAGAGCCCATCGAGTCCTCCTCGGAGGACTCGGCATGGGAGACAGAGGAGAAAGACTCCCCAGACACCTACCGAACCCGGTGTATCCCTTCAGACTCTCTGGGTTCAGAGCCTCGGAATAGGTCCCCGCCGGAGGACACTCAGTTCTCGGACTTCATAAGGGACATGCCCGAGGCTTTGGCATTCCCTGCGGACACCGAGGAGGAGCCTCGAGCCGAGGAGCTCGATGCCCTCCAGTATGACTCTCCTCCGAAGGAGGCCCTTACTGTACCGGTGCCTCCGATGTTGGAATGGCTGATGCTCCGCATGTGGGAGTCCCCGACCTTGATGCCAATGCTCAGCAAACCGGTCGATTCCATCTATCGAGTCTGCAAGAGTCCTGGGTCCCAGAAAACACAGCTGCCGCACAACTCCATGGTTGTGGAATCGGCCATGCACTGGCTGAAAAGTCAAAAGACGCACTCCTTGGTGCCTCCCGGCCGGGAGGCCCGGAACCTGGACACCCTCAGCAGAAAGTGCTACCAGGGCTCGATGCTGTCATGCTGTGTCCAAACCTACCAGCTGTACATGGGCATGTACCTACGGGACCTGGCAAAGGAGATTGCCGTGTTCTCAGCTGGCCTTTCCGAGGAACCCTTGCATGCTTCAAAGCCTTGTCCACGGGGATCCGAGAGTGCTCGAAGTTCATGTCTCGAGCAGCTTACGACGGCTTTGAGGCTTCGGCCTGAGTAGCCACGGCCGGCATCGGTGCACGCCGTCAGTCCTGGCTCATGTTGTTGGACCTGTAGCCATGGGTGTAGGACAAGTTGGTTGATGCCCCATGCTGAGGTGACAACCTCTTTGGCAAACCCATGACTGAAAAGGCTGCAGAACTCGAGTCCGAGTACTTGACCCGGACAAGGTTGTCGAAGAAGAAATCTGAACCTTTTCACAAGAAGAAGGCCTCCCAGGAAGGGTACGGCTTACAGAAACTACCCCACTTACCAGGCCACCCCAGCTCCCCAACAGGGGCAACAGGCCCAGGGACAGGGGCATGGCCCACGTAAGCCGAAGACCCCCAAGCCTCCAGCTCCGGCTCCTTCCCAGCCAGGAGGGGGTTTTTGACTCCCAGTGCATAGCTCCTCTCCCACCAGTGGTTTGGCCCTGCACAGGAGGAAGGCTGGTCCTGTATGCTCACAGGTGGCCAGCCATTACTACTGACACCTGGGTTTTGAGAATAGTCCAGCAGGGCTATTTGCTTCATTTCAACCAGGTGCCCACCTCCTTTTTCCCAGGAGAGCCTCTAAGACCCCCTCTTTACAGGAACCTCCTCTTGGAGGAGTTGGCAGGTCTGCTACAGGATCAGGCGGTGGAACCGGTGCCCCACCACCTGCAGGGGCAAGGCTTTTACTCCAGGTATTTTCTCATACCAAAAAGAAAAGGAGGCCTTCGTCCCATCCTAGACTTGCGAAATCTGAACAAGTTCCTGATGAGGGAAAAGTTCAAGATGCTTTCCCTTGGGATCCTGCTGCCTTACCTCCACCAGGGAGACTGGCTATGCTCCTTAGATTTAAAGGATGCGTATACTCACATCCTCATACACCCAGACCACTGACAATATCTCAGTTTTGTGGTCGGAGGAAACCACTTCCAGTACAAGGTGCTTCCCGTTGGCCTAGCTTCCGCTCCCAGAGTGTTTACCAAATGCCTAGCAGTAGTGGCGGCCTTTCTCAGAAGTTAGGGAGTTTTCGTCTTTCCATACCTGGACGACTGGCTCATCAGGGGCCAATCGGCTCAAGAGGCATGACAGGCCACTGCTCGCACAGTGACCCTGCTGCAGCACCTAGGGTTTTTAATAAATCACGAAAAGTCCACTTTACTGCCCACTCAGAACTTGGAGTTCATAGGGGTGAAACTGGACACACTTCAGGCAAGGGCTTACCTGCCTCTGGACAGGGCAAGGCGATTGCTGGACGTGGTTCAGCAGGTCCAGCACAGGCCTCAAGTCTCCGCAAGGGTTTTCCTGCACCTCCTGGGCCATATGGCCTCCACGGTGCATGTGATTCCATATGCTCGATTCCACATGTGCACAGCTCAATGGAGCCTCAGAGACCAGTGGACACAAGCCACTGGCTGCCTCAGAAACAGAGTAGCAATTTATCAAACTACTGGTGGCGACCCTGCAATGGTTGCTTCACCCCACCCCCCCACCTTGTTTTAGGGAGTACCATTTCAACCTCCCTCTCACACCAGAGTGCTGATGACAGATGCCTCCTTGCTGGGCTGGGGAGCCCATTGCCAGGGTTCATGCACTCAGGGCCTGTGGTCCTCACGAGAGGCCGCACTTCAAATCAATCTTCTCGAGCTTTGGGCTATCCGCCTAGCTCTCCATGCCTTCTGTCATCTGCTCTCACATCAGTCAGTGCTGATACAGACAGACAATCAGGTAGCGATGTTCTACATCAACAAACAGGGAGGCACAGGATCTCGCATCCTATGCCAGGAAACTCTGGACCTCTATTCTTTTTCACAGGCACATCACATGTCCCTAAAGGCAGTTTACCTGCCTGGTCAGGAGAACCTCCTGGCCGACAAGTTGAGCAGGGTTCTTCAACCTCATGAGTGGCAATTGAACCGAGATGTGGCCCAGCAGATCTTCAACCGCTGGGGTCTCCCATCCATGGATCTCTTTGCCAGTCCACAGAACCATCAGTTGCCCCGGTTCTGTTCAAGGCAGTCGCATCCGCTGAGTGTGGCGGCAGATGCTTTCCTGATCTCGTGGGCACGAGGCCTTCTCTATGCGTTCCCACCCACACCCCTGGTGGCACGCACTCTATTCAAGATTCTCCAGGACAAGGCCTCTATCATCC
This sequence comes from Ichthyophis bannanicus, assembly GCA_033557465.1. Classification (NCBI taxonomy): domain Eukaryota; kingdom Metazoa; phylum Chordata; class Amphibia; order Gymnophiona; family Ichthyophiidae; genus Ichthyophis; species Ichthyophis bannanicus. The sequence continues at coordinate 956,241,250 of CM066032.1, forward strand.
TGGTAGCCCCCAGGTGGCCCAGACAGCCTTGGTTCCCTCTTCTCCTTCAACTAGCGGTTGAAACTCCACTCCCTCTGGGGGTGCAGTCCAACCTTTTGACCCAGGAACAGGGTTCCTTGCTACACCCCAATCTCAGATCCCTCAGTTTAATGGCATGGCTGCTGAGAGGGTAGTGCTTGCTCCTCTACTCCTTCCCAAGGAGGTTGAGGAGGTGTTGCTGGCCTCCAGGAGGCAATCTACTAGAAAATCCTACGCGTTCAAGTGGCATAGGTTTGAAGGGTGGTGTGCCCAACATAACGAGGATCCGTTCTCTTACCGAGTACCCCAGGTGTTGCAGTACTTGCTTCACCTCTCGGAGTTAGGCCTCAAATCCAACTCTGTCAGGGTCCACCTGAGTGCACTCTCAGCTAACCACTCTCCAGTGGATGGGCAGCCTCTTTCGGCTCACCCCTTGGTGTCTCAATTCCTCAGAGGCCTCCTACTCCTGAAGCCTCTGCTTCGCCCACCGGCTACAGAGTGGGACTTAAACCTGGTCTTACAGCGACTGACTTGCCCACCTTTTGAACCAATGTCCACCTTTCACCTCCGTTTTCTTTCTTGGAAAGCACTATTTCTGGTGGCTCTCATCTCTGCTTGCCGTGTAAGCGAGCTGCAAGCGTTGGTGTCGGATAGGCCATACACACGGTTTTTCAACAATAAGGTGGTCCTTCGCACCCACCCCAAGTTCCTTCCTAAGGTGGTTTCCTCGTTTCACCTCAACCAAGAGGTGGCTCTTCCAATCTTTTTCCCCAGGCCACATTCCAACAGGGCTGAAGCGGTGCTACACACCTTGGACTGTAAGAGGCTGCTCGCCTTCTACCTGGAACGTACGCGGGGACACCGGAGGGCTGCCCAGCTCTTTGTTTCTTATGACCCTAGTAAATTGGGTCTACCTGTCTCCAAGCGTACGTTGTGCACCTGGGTGGCAGATTGTGTAGCCTGGGCATACAGAGTGGTTGACCTTCAGCTGCAGGGCCGAATCACAGCCCACTCAATCAGGGCTAAGGCCACATCAGTGGCTAACCACCGCTGTGTTCCGTTGGCAGACATCTGAAGGGGCGCAACTTGGTCTTCAAGCCAGACTTTTGCAGCTCATTACTGCCTGGAGAGAGAGTCCCAGTGGGACAGTGTTTTCGGTCAGGCGGTACTCCGTAACCTATTTAAGGTTTAGGAAACTCCTACCCTCCGGCCCTTTGGTGTCAGGCTACCGGGTGGGTTGCGTTCTCGGAGAAAGATTCTGTCACTGCTGCTGCGGCTCTTCTTTGAGGGAGCCATTTTCAGCTATGGGTTTTCAGAAGCCTATAGCTAGGGAGTCCCATATGTGAGGACTGACTTCCTGCTTGTTCCTGGAGAAAGCATAACAGGTGTTCTCCAGGGAGAGCAGGAATCAGTCCTCACGACCCTCCCTCCTCCCCTGGAGTTGAAGTCCTTTGATTACTTTTTTCTCATTTTGCTGTCTTTTTAGCTAAGTCATCTGACTGAGCAAGATGGCACCCTTGGGCGGGAAGGGGACCGCCATGCGCGATGCAATCCTAAAGGCTTTCTTTGAAAGCTGGGGAATTGCTCCGCATGAGGGCTCCATTGGCGCGGACGTCACCGATATGTGAGGACTGATTCCTGCAGTCCCTGGAGAACACCTGTTACAGGTGAGTAACTGCGCTAAACCCCCATGTTCAGAATAGCATAAGTGTAGATCAAGGGCTGAGGAATATGTTGAAGAGGATAGGAGCCAGTACTGAGCCCTAAGGGACTTTGCATGGTAGTGAGTGGGATTCCAAGACTTTACCTTCTGCACAGACTGCCAACCAGACTTGATGTCCCAGGAAGTGTGCTGTCTGCCAGGTGCCAAAATCTGAGATGTTATGGAGAGTTTGCCAAGACTCATCAAGTCTACTGACTATTATCCAATGTTGCTCATCTATGTCAGCACAGATGATACTGCTAGGTATCACTCCAAGTGTATCAAGAATGACTTCATGGCTCTGGAAGAGAGAGTGAAGCAGATAGGTGTGCAGGAGGTATTCTCCGGGAAAAGCAGGAAGTCAGTCCTCACATATAGTGATATCAGCATTGATGAAGCCCACGCGGCAACCTTTCCACAGCTTTCAAAGAAAGCCTTTGGGAGATGCACCATGCATGCATGATCCCCTTCCTGCCTAAGGGTGCCATCTTGCCTCAGTCTCCTTTTTTTCGTGGAGCCAATCGGAGGTGTGTCTGTTCCCTCCAGAAAAAGTTGATTATTTTCTTGTCTTTTTTTCATCAATCCTTTCTCCAGTCGTGTACTGGTGCCCTCCCACTTCCTTAGTCCACTTACCTTCAGTGTCGTGTTTTTTCTTTAGGTTCTTTTTTCCCCCCTCGGTGGTTTTCTCTGGTGCATGGGTTTCCGTGCCCTTTCTGGATGGACCAAGGGAGTTTGACCTCATGGGAACCGTCTTCCCCAACATGGCCTCGATCAGTAGCTTCAAGCCTTGTGACCATTGTGCTCACAATATATCGCACACAGATCTGCATGATTGTTGGTTTCGGTGCTTCGGACCAGATCATGATGCCTTGGCGTGTGGTCTCTACCAGCAGATGACTTCCAAGGCCCCCCCCCAAAGCCATAAGAAGTAGCACGAGTCAATTAGGACTGACTCAGCTCCAGAGCAGTCTGCAGGACCAACACCCTCAAGGGCCACCACGGAGGCCTTGGCCTTGCAAGGCAAATGCACTGCCTCGGAGCCTCAAGGTAATAGAGCTTTGAACCGGGGCTCCCTCAGGGAAGGATACCCTTCGAAGAGCCTGACATCATCGATGGCATCCTTGGGTGATGAGTCCAGGACCATGAGGAAGTACCATGGCCCCCAGCCTTGAAGCCCCCACCGTACGGCCAAGGGTGATGGCCGGGAGCGGCTATCGAAGCTACCCAGTGGGAGAAAAAAACATCGGTATCCGTGGATTGGTCTTGGTTCTCTGATGCAATCCTCAATGAGGACATCCCCTTAACAGCCCCAACATCAGGCCTGAGGTCCTCAGTGCCTGTGCCGGTGGCTGCAGAGCCATCTGGCATTGAGGCCAGGATGGCAGCTTTAGAACATAGTTTGTCTGTCTTTATGGCCCAGCAGCAGGCTCTGATGCCTGGTTCCTCCGGGCCATCACTCCCGATCACCGGAACCTCCACAGCGAGGACTTCCCTGGAGGTGGAGCTGATCCTTGAGCACCATCGGCCTTGGGAGGCACCTTGGGCCCGGTCCTGGTCCCATTCAGAACTGAGGACTTACCAGCACAGTGCACTCAAATTGGAGTGCAGGGGCATCGGGACCCCCTGGGCCATTGTGGCTGGGGTGCCAACTCGAGGCTCAGAGGACCCTTGAGGTTTCCTCCAAATCCAGGTCAGACTGGGAGACCAAAGATGATGAATCCCTGGCACCAGACTCCACAGGAATGTGCCCTCAGATCCTTCCCCTCCAGATGCTTGGCACCAGTCCCCACCCGAGGATCTGGCCTTCCTGGACTTTGTGAGGGATGTGGTGAAGGCTATTGCTTTTACCAAGTCCGAGGAGGAGCCTTGGGTGGAGGACCTTGAGATCCTCCATTATGAGGCTCCCCCCAAAGGAGAACCTTACAGTGTCCATTCCCCCTGTCCTTGAATGCCTACTTTTCTGTATATGGAAGACCCGGCCTCTGTTCTCATTGTGAGCAGGCGGCTGAACTCGATATACCGGGTCCGCCAGATCCTTGGCTTCCAAAAAGCTCAACTGCCTCACAACACCAGGGTGATGGGGCTATGTGTAGGCTCAAGAGCCAGAAAATGCACTCCTCGGTGCCCCAGGACAGGGAGGCCCACGCCATCAGTGGAGGAGTGGCCTAGTGGTTGGGGCAAGGTACTTCAGGCCGGAAGGTTGGGGGTTCAAATCCCACTAGAGGACAGCAACCTTGGGCCAGAAGGACTGGGGTTTCTAGTCCCACAGGTGCTCCTTGTGGTCTTGGGCAAGCCACTTAACCCTCCATAGCCCATGTTCCCTGTAAAATAGTTATCTCCAAGTTATAATGCCCTGTTCAATGTAATTTCAGTTTGTTGAATGTAAACCGCACTGATGCAGAATAGCACGGTATATAAGAGAATGTAAATAAATAAATAAATAAAATCAATGCCCTGGGCAGGAAGTGCTTCAAGGCTCAATGCTCACCAGCTGGATCCAGGCCTAAGAGCTGTACATGTGCACGTACCTATGGGACATGGCGAGGGAACTTACCGGGTTCTCAACTGGTCTCTCTGAGAAACCTCTCCAGCAGTTCCAGACCCTGGTCTCCATGGTTAGGGAGTGTTCCAAATTTATGACTTGAGCGGCTTATGATGACCGAGTCAGCAGCTAGAGTAGCAGCAGTGGGCATTAGTGCCTGCTGCCATGCCTGGCTACAGTCTTCTGACTTGGAGCAATGGGTGCAGCACAAGTTGGTTGATGTCTCTTGCCAGGGAGAGAACCTCTTTGGCAAGCCCATGATGGACAAGGCTGCTGAGTTGGAGTCTGTGTTTATGACCAGGACCAGGCTCTCTAATAAGACCGCTGAACTTCCCAAAGGAAGGCTTTAAGTAAAAAACCCCTATACTCATAAAAGTGGAAGGCTTACGGAAACTACCTTCAGCACTTGGTCTTCCCATCTTCCTAACAGGGCCAGCAGGCCAAGAGACAAGGGCACGGCCTTTGTAAGCCTTAGGCCCCAGTCCCAGACTACTCCTCAAGTGCAACCTGGGGGGGTGTTGACTCCTGGGGCACAGCCTCTCTTCCTCGGAAGGGCTTGCCCCGCAGCACAAGGTGGGCTTCCGATATTCTTCGCCAACTGCTGGCCTGCCATCACCATCGACGCATGGGCCTTGCAGGTGGTGAAGCAGGGGTACCTCCTCCACCTCGAGCAGACTCCTCCACCATTCTTTCCATGAGAGCTTCCAATGAATCCCCTTCACCAGGGCCTGCTTCAGCAGGAACTCACAAGTCTTATGGCAGACAGGATGATGGAACCTATCCCCCTCCACCTCAGGGGCAAGGAGTTCTACTTCCGCTACTTCCTAGTGCCCAAAAGGACTGGGGAGTTTTGGCCCATCCTAGACCTGCAAGACGTCAACCCGTTCCTGGTGAGGGAGAAATTCAAGATACCCTCCCTTAGAACATTGCTGCCATACCTCCAGCAGGAAGACTGACTATGCCTCTTGGATCTAAAGGATGCCTATACACACATCCTCATCCACCCCTTTCATAGGCAGTATCTCTGCTTCATGGTAGGAGGCTGCCACTGTCAGTACAGGGTTCTACCCTTCAGTCTGGCCTCTGCCCCAAGGGTCTTCACCAAGTGCCTAGCAATGGTCACCACCTTCCTGCATCTCCAGGGGGTATTCGCCTTCCCCTACCTGGATGATTGGCTCATAAAGGGCAGCACTGCCACCGAGGCTCATCAGGAGATAATCACAACATTCTCATTCTGGAACACTTGGGGTTTGTCATAAACTACCCAAAGTCCCATCTCCAGCTGACCCAATGCCTGGAATTCATAGGCTGCTAGACACTGTCCAGGCCAAGGCCTTCCTCTCTCCAGACAGGGCCCAGTGCCTCAGGACACTCACAGGAAATGTCCAGTGTCAACTCTCAGTCTCTGCCCACCTCATGCTTTGCTTTCTGGGCCACATGGCATCCATGATGCATGTCACCCCAGATACCCTCCTGCACATGCAGCCAGCCCAGTGGTCTCAAGCAACAGGATGCCTAAAGGACAGAGAAATTGTGACCTGTCCTCTGGCCAACTCCCTCGGCTGGTGGCAACAATTCCAGCATCTGCAGACCGGGATGTCCTACCAGGCCCCAGCCCCCCAGAGGATCTTTAGCACAGATGCCTCCAAACTGGGCTGGGAAGCCCGTTGTGACAACCTCCACACTCAGGCCAGCTGGTTGCAGATGGAAAGTCTCAAGCAGATCAACCTCCTGGAGCTCTGGATGATAACACTTGCCCTCTGGGCTTTCCAACTCTACCTTCAGCACCAAGCAGTCCTAATCCAGACCGACAACCAGATGGCAATGTTCTACATCAACAAGCAGGGAGGGACGGGTTTGTCCCTCCTGTGCCAGGAAGCAGTGAGCCTCTGCTCCTTTGCCAGCAGCAGTGGGGTGCTCCTTTGGGTAGTCTACCTCCTGGGCCAAGACAGACCGACTCAACCAAGTCCTCCAATCACACCAGTGGCAGTTGCACCCCAGAGTGACCAACTGACTGTTCTGCCTCTGGGAGCGCCCAAAGGTGGACTCTTCACCAGCCCTGCAAATGCTCAACTGCCCCCCAGGCAGCCACATCCCTCGCGGGTGGTAGCAGATGCATTTCTCCTTCCGTGGGTGGAGGGCCTCTTCTATACCTTCCCACCCATGCTGTTAATCGCCAAGACCCAGTTCAAGGTCCAGCTCTACAGAGCCACATGATAGTGGTGGCACCTCAGTTCACTCTACTTCATGTAATTCATGACTAATTCACGTGGCTCAAGGTCACCACTACACATCATGATTATCACATCTGTTGTGTTAGCTTGCTGGTGCCCTCTTTAGCAAGTTTGGTTTCTTTTTGGACAGACCTCATAAGAGCTAGGGTCTATACAGATGGCCAGTATGGTCAAAGGTTATACCTTGGGCTAGAGCATGAAGCCAGGAAGGTCTCAAGCAGACTAAAGGTAATCGGTCATATGCCAAATTCAATCTATAAGAATAAAGATTACATTAGTTTAGCAGCTATTGCTTCAAACTCTCCTATCTCTCCTAGTCAATGCCCAGATGTGCACTACCAAGATAGCACTGGATTTTTATCACAGGGGCCCATGCTACTTTTTAGCGTATTGCCAAAACTGCATGCTAAGCCCTGTGCTACCGAGTAATGCGTTTTAGTAAACATGGCCCATTACATTGTAGGAATCTGCATGTCCTATCCTTTTGTGTATGAAATTAATTTCATCTAATGAATATTTTCTTTCATTCTCCATCCAACCCCATGGTTGGGGTGGGGGGGGGGGAAAGATTTACTAATTTACTAGCAATTGTATGTACACTAGAAAGTGCATATTTATTTATTTATTTGCTCATTCAGTATTCTCTTTATTCAATTTGTAACATTATGGCAGTCTGTGATAAAAAATAAGTTATAATACAGAGAAACAAAAGAAAAAACTTGGATGAATAATACAATGTTACTAATAGAAATATCTCAGTAGGGGAAATGCATAGGACAACAATTTATAATCACTCACATGAGGTGGAGGAGTAGCCTAGGGCACTGGCTTAGTAACCAAAACACTAGTGTTTGATTCCCACTACTTGTGGCCTTGGGCAAGTCACTTAACTCTCCATTGCCTTGGGAGAAAGGCCTGGCAATCTATTTCTGGTCATACTGCCAAGAAACCCCTGGAGCTGCTGGGTCACCAAGAGTCAGCACTGACTCAAAGACACATATTGCACTTTTGCAACATGAGGTGTAATATATTAAAACACTTAATGGCAACAAAGACATGGGGAGGTGTGGTCTGCATGGAGCGGCAGGTGCACCTACTCTTGCCATCTTACTGGGCAGACTAGATGGACCAGACTGGTCTTTATCTGCTGTCATTTACTATGTTACTATGTTAATAGGGAAGGGTCAAACTTCTAGAATCATAGAAACATGATGGCAGAAAAAATGGCAGAAAAAAAACATATGGCCTATCCAGTCTGCCCTTCCATAACACCTTTAGAGATCCTCAGTGTTTGTCCAATGCTTTCTTGAAGTCAGATAGAGTCCTCATCTCTATTATCTACACTGGAAGACTATTCCATGCATCTACCACTCTTTCCATAAAAAATATTTCCGCATATTACTCCTGAGTCTATCCAGTTTCACCTTGATCCTATGCCCCCTCGTTGCTGAGCTTTCTTTCAATTGAAAGAGGCTCTTCTATGCATTTATGCCAATGAGGTATTTAAATGTCTCTATCACATCTCTCCTCTGCTGCCTTTCTTCCAAACTATATATCTTTAAGTCTGTCCCCATATGCCTTATGACGAAGCCCACTGGCCATTTTGGTGGCCAACCTCTGCACCGACCCCATCCTGTTTATATCCTTTTAACGGTGTGGTGTCCACCTTGTCACATTGTTTGCCACCTTGAGATTTTCAGACACTATCAATCCGAGGTCCTTCTCCTGCTCCCTGCACACCAACCTCTTGTTCCCTATCGCATACAATTCCTTTGGATTTCTTCATCCCCAGTCCATGACTCTGCACTTCTTTGCATTAAATCTTAACTGCCAAGCATTAGACTATTCTTCCAGTTTTTGTAGATCTTTCCTCATGTTGTCCACTCTCTCAGAGAAGTCCCCTCTGTTGAAAAGTTTCATATCATCTGCAAAAAGGCAAATTTTCTCCTTCAGCACTATCATTCATAAATACATTGAACAGTGCCCATTTCCCTGGGGATTTCCATGACTCACCTTCCTTTTGTACAGGGCGAAGGGTCAGCTGGACTGTGGTCCAGACAGTTCCCAAGCAGACACCTTGCTCTGTCCAAAAGGGGAACCACTCAGGGAGGACATATCACTTCCCAATAAAAGAAACATCACAGAGAGGACTTACACTTCCCAATAAAATCTCACCTTATGCAGGACAACACGCTCGTACATGGTAATAACTATCTCACAGATTTTTTCTTCCAAAAGGATCTTTTTATTATTCCCTATCTTACAGAAGCAGAAAGCTAAAAACAAAGGAAAAAGGCAGTCCAGTAGAATTACAGACCTTGCCACCTCTCACAGCAGGCAAACAGGGTCATTCTGTCTTATCTCATGCATATCTCTAAACAGCTACAAGCCAGAATGTCTGGTCCTGCTGCATTATTCTGTCTTAATTCCTGACTCAACAGCGAGTGAGAGAATGTAGGACAGACTTTCCAGGACACAAGAGATCAGTGTAACAGACTGTCTTACTTCCTGACTCAACAGCGAGTGAGAGAATGTAGGACAGACTTTCCAGGACACAAGAGATCAGTGTAACAGATATACACAAGACAAACAAGCATGCACACAAAACTCTCAGATATGACAACAGGGATACTGGGGCCATAGGAAACCTAGGGAATCCATACCACACAGTCTTCACTGCGCAGGAGATAAACTCATCGCCTATCAGGGCCTGTCACCTTATATACCCTTGCTCAGGACTATTCTTACTGTTCAGGCATTCTTCTCTAATTAGCTAATTTTTGTTCCAGCTGTCTGGGGCCCCCACTTGTGTGATTTGTCATGTTATTCTACTCAATCAGTACCCTCTCTGTTGACCTTCTTCTGAGACTTGGTTCTCTCCCACCCCTCAGTTCCCAAGAAATATATCTCTTCAACTCCCTGTGTTCTGAAAACTATACTGGGGGCTATATGTTCTTCTTCATGCTAAGCTGGCATGTTTATCTCTCATGATTGCCTTCTACCCTCTCTCAAGGTCCACCATTTACTGATAAGTGTGTTTTCACATCTTTTCCATAAGATGTCATATACCTCTGAAAGCTTCACGTATGCACCTCAGTACAATTCCAGCATTCAGACTTTTCAGTGATTTTTTTGAGTTACTGTTTTAGCCCCTTCTCCTCTGGCTCTCACACTTTCTTCTGAATGAATTTTGTTTATCATAAACCTTCTGTCATCTATTTGTCAATCAGTTTCTGATCCAGTTCACCACCTTGGGACCAATCCCCCAAATGCTCAGTTTATTGATAAGTCTCCTGTAAGGAACAGTATCAAAGGCTTTGCTGAAATCTAGGTAAATGACATCCATCACATGCCCTAGATCTAGTTTCTTTGGTCACCCAATCACAAAACACAATCAAATTTATTTGGCATTTTCGTCCTTTAGTAAAACCATGTTTACTTCGGATCATGCAATACACTGGTTTCTAGGAAGTCCACCATTCTCTCTTTCAGGAGCGCCTCCATTACTTTTTCTACCACAGAGGTAAGGTTTACAGGCCTATAGTTTTGTCACTTCTTCCCTATTACCACTTTTGTGAAGAGGTACCATATCAGCCCTTCTTCAATCCTGCAGAACCTCTCCCATCTCCAAGGATCTAGTAAAAACATCTTTTAAAGGCTCTGCCTGAAGCTCTCTGAGCTCTGTCAGTATCCTTGGATGTATCCCATCCGGTCCTATGACCTTGTCCATTTTCAGTTTTGAAAGCTGCTCAAAATCATTACCTTCTGTGAATGGTGTGCTATCTACTCCATTCCCAATTATATATTTTTCATATGTGGTCATTCTCCAGGATTTTATTTTGTGAATACAGAACAGAAGTATTTGTTTAGCATTTTTGCTTTTTTTGATGTCACTTTCCACAAATCTGTCCTCAGCACTTTTGAGGCTTACAATTTCACCTCTGGTCTTTCTCTTCTCCTGAATATACCTAAAAACAGTTTTGTTTCCACGCTTCACATCTTTGGCCATCATTTTTTACATCTTTGCTTATGCTATCCTTATTTCTTTCTTTGTCTCTTTTAACTTTATCCGTCTTCTCTTCTCTTTTTACACTTATTTTTTTCCAAGTTTATTTAAATTATTCAATACACATCAACACAGCACAAAATTATAAGATATGCTATGCTACAGACCACACACGATTGTTTGATGTGCTAAACCGCTTTGATTTCATGATAAAGCGGTATACTAAATCCATCTAAATAATAAATATCACAAATACTACCCCAGAAAATGGAAAGAAGAGAGATAAAAAGAAAGAAAGAAAAAAAGGCAATATAGACAGAGGTCTGTATACAATAAAATTCAAAAACCAAGTAGATCATGGGCTAGACAAATGTACATCCAGGCTTCTCCATATCCTTTCTATCTTACCAATACAGTTTGCAGAAACAGAGGCAGCCCTTTCAAGCTTACAGGTCTGGCAAAAAGCATGCCACCAGAAGGTCACATTCAATGAAGAAGCATCCTTCCAGCAGCGCATGACATGCTGGATTGCAATAGACAACATAATGTCTATCATATTTACTAAGATCTTCTTTCAAACACAAAGATCGGAACAGGACAATCTGAATTGACAAAGGGGAGTCGAGTTGGAATACATCATGGATTTATCCCCAAACTAGGGGGCAATCGACCAGCATGTGAGTGAGTGTACCAATATCCTTAGAGCACCGCCAGCATAAGTTGGACTGTAAAAAGGCCTGCTCTAGACATGCAGAGTGAGGTCCAAACTGCAAGATACACTAAAAAAATAACAATGTTTGCACAAGATTGCTAGACATCGTGGGCCTTATTGTGCAGCTTTAAAAAATGTTCCACTTAATCACATTTTGTGGGTAATCAATATCAGACTCCCAAGTCCGACGAAGCCCCAATAAGGAAGGACCTTTGTTGCTCATTATCAGTATATAGAAGAACAAAGTTAATTTACCCCCCAGTCATAGCCTTCTGACAAATTTCTGCCAACTCAGAAGTTGGGCAACCCATCTCTGACCAAAAGGAAGTCTGAATCAAGCTCCAGACCAAGAGGATACGTTTGGAGGCTGTAATGGCAGAAACCATATAATTCAACCAGGCGTTGCTCAGTAATTATTATACACCCATCAAAAAGTTGATGAACTCTGCAAAGTCCTTTATCAAGCCACCTTTTCCAAAAACGTTTTCTACCATTAATACATACATACCACAGAGAGGAAGCTTCAGAACTGGAATAGGAAATTGCACAGTGCGTATCAAGTTCTTTAAAGGCTTTAATGGCGCTAATGATAAGTGGAGACTTCAATTTGTTACTAGGAATATTCATCGTAGGCAGCTCTGATAGCCTAAAGGGTTTAACCAGATCTTTCTCCATTTCTAACTATGGAGTGGATGGATCATTCCGTAGTCAGCCTATTCCATAGCATGATATGTTAGAAAATCTGTATTCTTTTCTTTTCTTTTCTGTGTTTCTCTCTTTTGTGATCTTCTGAATTTTGTGAAAGCTGTGTTTTTTGCCTTTATTTGTGCAGCCATTTCTTTGAAGAACCATATGCGTTTCCTTTCTCCAGGACCAAGCAGGACGTCAGTCCTCACTTATGGGTGTCATCGACGCCGATGAAGCCCCCGCGGAGCATTTCCCCAGCTTTCCATGAAAGCCTTTGGGAATGCTGGCACGCATGCGCGGTTCCCTTCCCGCCTAAAGGTGCCATCTTACCTCAGTCTCTTTTTTTCCGTGAAGCCCATCGGACGTGTGTCCTTTTTTTCCCGGCAAAAGAGAAGTTTTTTCTTGGCGTTATTTCGCTTTTTTCCGTCGGATTCGACGTCGGTTCCCCTCCCGCCGGTTTCGGTACACCGGTATCGAATCCCTTTTTTCTTTTTTCGGTTTTTGCCCTTAGTGGCTAGGCGCTCGCGCCAATTCTTTTTCTTTTTCCCTGGAAGGCCGTTCCTTTGACCTCGCAGGGACCCTTTTCTCCCCGATGGCTTCCAGTGGTTTTAAAAAGTGTGATCGTGTAAGAAAATAATGTCTCTCACCGACACACATGACTGCTGCCTTCAGTGCCTTGGCCCGGACCACGATTCCAAAACGTTGCAGGCCATGTGGAAAAATGTCTTCCAAGGCCCTCCGAAGTCGTCAGCAACAAAGTGAAAGGCTTTTTCTCGGACTCGGCCTCTGCCCGGGCCCGGACCTCGTCTGAGGCCTTGACATCTCGGAGCTCCTCGGACAGGGGGTCCCCCGACCGGGGAACGTAAGAGGAAGAAGCGGCTCACGAGGGCGGCATCGGAGGAGGGTCCCTGAGCCCTCGAGGGCCAGGTCTAAGACCCCCGACCGTCGTCCCGGGCCTGTGGACCAGGAGAAGTCAACTAAAGTTCCTCACATGGAGCCGGAGGCTGCTGGACACATAAGTCCCTGTTGTCCTTGTGGACTCGCCTCCCCGAGTACCGACGTCGGGGCGGGTGCCAAGAGGCCCCGCGGGGTCGGACCTCGACTCGACATCGGACGAGTCTGCTTGGGAGACGAAGACGAGGAGTCTCCTGACACCTTCAAGACTCGGTGTGTCCCTTCGGGACTCACCTGAGTCTGAGCCCCGGAGTAGATCCCCTCCAGAGGATACTAGGTTCTCGGAGTTTGTCCGCGATATGGCCTCTGCCCTGGCTATCTCGGCTGACCCCAAGGAGGAGCCTCGAGCCGAAGAGCTCGAGGCTCTGCAGTATGACTCTCCTCCGAAGGAGGCCTTTACTGTCCCGGTTCCTCCGATACTGGAACGGCTCCTCTTCCGGATGTGGGAGGCTCCGGCCTCGGCGCCGGTTTTGAGCAAGCGAGTCGATTTCATCTATTGGCTCCGAAAGAGTCCTGGCTTCCAGAAAGCACAGCTACCACACCATTCCATGGTTGTGGAATCGGCCATGCATCTTCTGAAGAGTCAGAAGATGCACTCCGCGGTTCCTCCTGGAAGGGAAGCCTGAAGCCTGATGGCGTCGGTAGAAAGTGCTTTCAGGCTCGATGCTTGCTTGCCGTGTCCAGACTTACCAGCTGTACATGGGCATGTATTTACGAGACCTGGCCAAGGAGGTTGGCCGGATTCTCTGCTGGTCTTCCGGGGGAACCCTTGCAGAGTTTTTAAGTCCTTGTCTTCGAGGATCCGTGAATGCTCTAAGTTCATGTCCCGCGTTGCCTACGATGGCTTCGAAGCTTCGGCCCGAGTAGCAGCAGCCAGCATCGCGGCGCAATGCCAGGCATGACTGCAGTCATCGGACCTCGAGCCATGGGTTCAGGACAAGTTGGTCGATGTCCCTTGCCGAGGTGAAAACCTTTTTGGCAAGCCTGTGGCCGAGAGGCCGCTCAGCTCGAGACAGAGCACCTCACGAGGACAAGGCTGTCGAGGAAGACCTCTGCCCTTCTCATAAGAAGAAGGGCTCAGGTAAAAAGTCCTTTTACCCGAGGAAAGGCACTGCCTACAAACAGTACCCACAATATCCGGCTGCCCAAGCTGCCCCCCAGGGTCAGCAAGCCAAGGGCCAGGGTAATGGGCCCCGTAGGCAGAGGACCTCCACGCCTGCAGCCCCTGCTCCCACTCAGCAGGGTGGGGGTTTTTGACTCCTTGAGTATAGCCATACCTCCCTTGCAGACCCAGCCCTGCACAGGAGGCTGCCTAGCTTTGTTCGCCCACAAGTGGCCCTTAATAAACTCAAGACCGTTGGGTGCTGGTCATAGTCCATCGGGGCTATGCCCTGCACTTTCACTAACTGCCTCCGCCACACTTCCCAGGGGAACCTTTCCGGCCTCCCCTGCATACAGCCCTTCTCCTCCAGGAGCTAAAAGGTCTGTTGCTGGACAAGGCGGTGGCGCCTGTGCCTCCCCACTTCCAAGGTCACGGGTTTTACTCCAGGTATTTCCTGGTGCCAAAAAGAACCGGTGGTCTTCGACCCATTTTGGATCTCAGAAACCTGAACAAGTTTCTAGTGAAAGAGAAGTTCAAGATGCTTACTCTTGGAACACTTCTGCCCTACCCTGGTTGGCTTTGCTCTTTAGATCTAAAGGATGCTTACACTCACATCCTTATTCATCCAGATGACAGAAAGTACCTCAGGTTCATTGTGGGAGGAAAACCATTATCAGTACAGAGTACTGCCGCTGTTGGAACTGACCTCCGCTCCCAGGGTATTTACCAAGTGGCCGGGTGGCAGTGGTGGCCAGCCTACCTGAGAAATCAGGGCATCTTCGTGTTTCCTTACCTAGACGACTGGCTCATCAGAGGCCAGACTTGCCTAGAAGTTCACCAGGCCACCAACAGGACCATAGAACTGCTCCAAAAGGTGGGCTTTGTCAGCAACTTCGCAAAAGTCCACTTTGCTCCCCTCCCAGAACTTGGAGTTCATAGGAGCAAGGTTGGATTCTCAAGCTGGCCAGAGCATTCTTACCGGGGGACCGAGCACAAAGGCTCATGGACCTCGCCCGCAAGTTTCCTCACAGGTCCCTGGTCTCCGCCAGGCTCTGTCTCAGGCTTCTGTGCCACATGGCGTTGACAGTACAGGTGACCCCCCCAATGTCCGGTTCAATATGAGACCTGCCCCCCAGTTAGTGGGGGTCCCCTTCGGACTCAGTGGCTCCCGCTTCACAAGCCTCAGGCAGGTCTCAGAGACAGGATCAGAGTCAGTCCCATCTGTTTCCTTGCAATCCCTCAATGTGTTAAGTACACCCCCCCAATCTGCTGGTGGGGGTGCCCTTTCAGATCCCACCTCATAAAGTGGTAGGACCACCGATGCCTCTCTGCAGGGTTGGGGAGCACACTGCCTCGGACAAGTGCACCCATGGCCTGTGGTCTCATTGGGAGGCGTCCCAGCAGATCAATGTACTGGAAACTCAGAGCTATCCGCTTGGCCATCAAGGCCTGTACTGCTTCCCTGGCACAAACAGTCTGTCTTGATCCAGACAAGACAACCAGGTAGCCATGTTCTATGTAAACAAACAGTGCGGAACTGGTTCCCAGACCCTTTGACAGGAGGCCCAGGACCCTCTGTTCCTTTGCCCTGAAGCACAACATGCATCCCAAAGCAGTCTTTCTTCCAAGCCAGGAGAAAGAATTCCCTGGAAGACAGATTGAGCAGGATTCTGCAACCACACGAGGGACAGCTACATCCTTTAGTGGTTCAAAAGATGTTCTTGAAATGGGGGCTTCCCCTCATAGACTGTTTGCCAGTCCACTGAACAACCAGCTGCCAAGGATCTGACTCCAGGCAACCGCATCCTATGAGGAGTAGGCAGCAGATGCTTTGCTGATTCCCTGGACTCAGGGCCTACTCTATGCATTTCCTCAAAACCCCTCTGGTGGCGCCGTAACACTGCTCAAGATTCTCAGGGAAAGGGCCTCAGTCCTCCTAGGTACGCTCCCAGGTGGCAAAGGCAGCCCTTGTTCCCCCTCCAGCTTTCAAAGGCAGTGGGATCTGCCTCTGCCGCTGGGATTGAAACCGGAACTTCTCTCTCCGAATCAGGTCTCATTGCTGCATCCCAGTACAAAGCTCTCAATATGATGGGCATGGAAGGCGCCCAAGGGTAAGTGTTGGCTCCCTGGGGCATGACCTCAGAGGTTGACGGAAGTTCTCCGAGCCTCCAGGAAAACAATCCACTAGGGAAGACCGATGCTCTCAATGTGGGGAAAAGGTTTCTCTGTGTGGTGTTCAGCTAAGTGCCTGAGGATCCTTGCTCCTGTACTGTGTCAGTTAGTGCTTCAGTACACTGATGCAACTTTGTCCAATCAGGGGTCTTCACGTCCAAAACATCCGGTCGGGGGACACCTCTCTGCTTTTAGCAACTCCCACCACTCCCTATTGAGGGCCCATTCCTTGTCTGTGCACACTGTGGGTGTCTCGGTTTATCCAGTAGGCTTTGCTTGCTCTGCTCAAAACTCCCATACGGTAATCATGACTCCTGAAGTGGCGGACGCTGAATGTAGTGTCTTGCAGCAGCTGGAATCGCCCACCTTTTGAGCCTATGGATACTTGCCCTCTACGCTTCCTTTCATGGAAAGAACTCTTCTTTCTAATAGCCCTTACTTCGGCTAGGAGAGGTTGAGGAGAGCTTCAGGGACCTTGGTCTGTGATTAGACTCCTTACAACAGGTCCTCATATAAAAACAGGGTGGTCCTCAGGGACTCACCATAGTAGTTCTCTCTCCATAAGGTTGTCTCCTCTTTCCATCCTCAACCAGGAGGTGGTATGCACTACTGGCTTCCAAGGACCTCATGGCAAGGTCAGGCCTGAAAACATGGTTTTCTCATACCTTGGACTGTAGGAGGGACTATATCCTTCTACATTGAACGTACGCAAGGTCAACAGGAAGGCTTCTCAGCCTCTTCCTTTCTTTTGACACAATAACTTGGGGGAGGTCCTTAGTGTCCAAAGAGTACCTTGTCCATCTAGGGTGGCTCGACTGTATAACCTGGGATTACAAGGCAGCTGACCTTCCCCTTTGCAGGGTAGGTTCACGGCCCACTGTGTGAGGGCACATGGCTGCATCAGTGGCATCACCTCCGCTCTGTTCCAGTGCAAGGACATCTGCAGGGTCTGCTACTTGGTCATTCAAGCCAGACGTTTGACAGCCAACTACTGTCTGGAGTGTAAGGAAAGTCCCGTAGGGACAGTGCTTTTGGCCAAGGAACTTACTCCGGAATTCTCTTTGAGGTCATAAGAACATAAGAAACATAAGGATATGCCATACCTGGGTAAGACCAAGGTCCAGCAAGGCCCAGAGATATTCTGTTTCCAACCAGTGGCCAATCTCGGTCATATGTACATAGGCAGTTTCCCCAGGAGACACAAGGTTCCACAAGGCTTGTACTGGGTAAAGCATTGATATCTAGGAAAACTCCTGCCCTCCTGCCCTCTGGTTGGGCTACCTGTGGAGGGTGTGTGTCTTGCACAAGCCTTTACTGTGTTGCTGAGGACTAGAGGGAGTTATCTGTTCAGCGGGGTTCCTGTAGTATGCCAGAGCTGGGGAGACCCCAATAAGTGAGGAAGACTTCCTGCTTGGTCCTGGAGAAAGAGTAGTGACTTCACTTGTAAGAGGGTGCTACCAGGAGCAGCAGGAAATCAGTCTTCACTACCCTCCCTCCTCCCCTTGGAGTAGCTGTTGTACCTGGTTTAATTTTGACCATTGGTGTGTGCTCGTATTAGCTATGTCCATTTGACTGAGGTAAGATGACACCTTTAGGCGGGAAATGGAATTTCCGCGCGATGCGTGCCAGCATTCCCAAAAGGCTTCATGAAAAAGCTGGGGAACTGCTCCCGCGGGGGGCATCATCGGCGTCGCTGATACCAATAAGTGAGGGACTGATTCCTGCTGCGCCTGGAGAACACCTGGTTAAACCAGGCTGGGGGAAGTAAAACTCTTTTCCTCTTGGGGGGTCAAACAGCGATTAGCGGGGATGTATGTCCAGGTTTGGAGGGTACATCCCTCTGCCTAATTGTTTAAGAACCCTATTCTGCACCCAAAGATCCTCACATATACAGAGGAGATTTGTGGGGAGGTCTGGACGGGGGGTGCGGCGGGAAAGGGGTGGACTGGAGGAGGGAGTGTGGATTGGGTGAAAGGACGGACCCATGACCCAGGACGTACAGAGCTGATTCTGGTCACAGCCCTGTATGTCAATCTTGGGGGAGATAGACGGGGGGGAACATGTTCCACCATTGAGTTGGAATATGTAGTTACATCTGATCTTCGGTTTGAATGGCACTGGTGGACCACACCAGGATGGTGCGCACGGCATAAGGGATTCCTCTGATGCCCGATCCCAGCCTAGGAAGGCCTCTAGGGGATTGGGGCAGTGGGGAAAAGCAGTTTTGGAGCTGTGCGTGGGCAGTGGAACTCATGATGGGGTCCCGGTGCCATGGCGATGGGACGCTGCAGCACCAAGGCCCCATGAAGGAACATGGACAGGGTTAGGCCAGAGAGTTTCCTGGCTGTGCAGCACGGCTGAATCGGGGCCCATCCGGAACGTCCAATTGCCCCGATTC